>CM033797.1:19401907-19406907 GCA_019656835.1 Rhododendron ovatum | reverse complement strand
ATTGGCACACTCCATAATACATGCAACAATATCATCAAGTTCTTGCCATATTTTCTGTAGTTTGCCAAAGTAAGAAATAACAGAACCTCCATTTTGGCAGACAGAAAATACCTCGCAATGAAGTTGATAGGCTTTTGACGCATCTTGATCAACCGAATACGTGTTTTTAACTGCCTCCCATATCTCTTTTGCTGTAGACAATCGAAGAAAGAGAGACCGAATATCCTTTGCCATCGCATCAAGAAGCCAAGATTTGACCAAGCATTTTTCATCCTCCCATTCTTCATACTCTTCTGACTTTTTATTTGATGTAGCAGCCTTGGTACCCGAAATATAACCCCAACGTTTACTCCCACGGATTTTATTTCGGGCATTCAAAGACCACTTCACATAATTGGTACTGTGCAGCTGTTTTGGAGTGATGAGAGAGGATGTTTTGTGCAAATGGAGACCAGACACAATAGTCGAAGATTCGTTCTTCTTTGGTGATTTAGCACCACTTACTTCAGTCATAGTGGCACTAAAAGAAAATTTTGCAGCGGAATGATATGAACAGAAACACCAGCAATTATGAATGCAGGACCTACTTCAATTCCTAGAGTTTAAGAAAAAGAGATTGAAGGTGGCTCTGATACCATGAAAATAAACACAATTATGGAGTAATTTTCTGATAATTCCATTCATTGTAGTTGTACAATATATATAGTACAAATATTAACAAGGAAAGAATACAAGATTACAGAGAAATATTCTACAACTACGACATAAAATAAGATTACACAATTAAGGATATTGACCAAATCAAATATTGACCAATATCCTTAATTCTAGCAACCCTTAATGTGAAACTGCTGACATTCTGCACCAAAGAAATCACCGAAAACTAGAAGTAACTCATATATTTTGGCTTAGCTTTATCACACATCATAGCCAAAATTACTCATGGCTGGCTGCAACAAAAGTTACCCTGCTAGGGCCATTAACAGATATTTCAATAAGAAGCAGACCACCACATATTTTAATACGAAATAGACCATATCCACCAATATATTTCAAAGAATTCTGTCCTTAGGCTCTGTAAATGACCAAATGCCTTGCAACAATATGAGCAACATTTTTTTTTTCTAGAAAAGACAAAGTCTGAGTATTCTAATCCTCTCATGCGAAAGAAGCATGTGTGTAACGGTTCGAATGGTGAATTTTGGTTTCACATTACCATCACAAAACCAAATCCTCAAGAATTTTGGTATAAGCTTTTGATATTGGTGCTTCAAATACACCAAATTCGTTAACAATCCGAACCGAACTATTAGAGATTTTAATTCTACTATTTTCATACACACACAAAAGCACACACACGCACACACACAAAAAAGGAAAAAAAAAAGATTTTGATTCTCCTATGAGCCTGGACATCATGCATGCTAATTGCAATCACGAGCCCATATCTTTTAACCTCAAGAAGAAGAAGAAGAAGAAGAAAGAGTTCAAAGTTTGACCCCCTTTGCTAAAAAAATCTGTTTGCCTGGAAGACTTTAAAGCATTCGTTGCTGCTGCGCACAGCGTGAGCCTGATTGATTGTTAAGCTCTAATTTTGTAGAGCGATGGTTGAGATTGAGGATAACAATCTCAGCCATGTAGGGGAGGGAGATAAAAAGGTTCAAATCTCTAGTTCCCCCGAGGTTTGGGTTGCACAGTTGGGTTCAACTGTGGTTCGGTTGTATGGCTGTTCCTTGGTTATAAAAAGAAAAAAAAAATATCGGCCCTTTTCCTCCCTCTCACCTCAATGTACCTTCTCCCATCAAAGTATGTCCCCCCTCCCATCAAAGTATGTCCCCCATCTCTCTCATTCCCTTTTTTGAGAAGAAATGTATATATTTTCTCTCTGTTTTTTGCTAAAATTCTAGAAGTAAAAAAACTTCAGACGATTCATAAAGTTTGGATTCAGATCAGATTGAAGCACTTTTAAATTGGTATCGGATTCGGATCCAATCTGGTCCATTCACAGGTCTAGGCAAGAGGAATCGAAAAAATACAAAATTACGAACCAAATTACTAGAATTTTTTCAATAAAGACAAAAATAATCCAAAAAGTTGCTTTCCATGATTTTTTTAAAAGATTTTGATAATTTTTTTTGAATTTAAAATTTCACTCATCGAGACAAACCAATAATTTATAAAATATATTAACACAAAACCATCAAATATGCAACAAACCAATAATTTGCAAAACATTGACACAACCGTTTAAAAAAAAAAAAAACTATTTGCAGTTCAAAAAAAAAACAACCGTTGCCGCCTTGTTGTTGATGACGTAATCCAGCTAGCACCGCCTTTGAGAAAACAGTCATCAGCCGTCCGATCTGTTCGATCTCAGCCATCGGCATTCGTCACCTACCTCAACCTATAAATCTCGTATCACGCATAACGTTTCATTCCTGTTGCTCTCTCTCTCTCTCTCTCTCTCTCTCTCTCTCTTTCTCTCTCTCTCTCTCTCTCTTTCTCTCTCAATATCTTGGATCCTCTTCCAGAAGATGTTAGGGTTTTGGTTATAAGGAACTTTTCTGGCCTTTCCTGAGTTGAAGCGAATAGAAGACAAGAACAGCCGCCAGGTCTCCTCCAAACGACGCAGCAGTCTCATGAAGAAAGACAACGAACTCTCTGTCTTCTACGACGTTGATATCGGCCTCTTCTGTTAGTATTTCCTACTAATGTGGCCCACTGGCCTTCACGTTTTGTGCATGTGGGACTCTACTATGAGATAAGCCAATGAAGTGATATGGTTCATTACGATAACTAATTAGAATTATAGATGAAGGAAAACTCTTGATAATAAATAGACCTTGATGGACTAGGTGTCTTTTAATAATTATCTCTAAGGCCCTCTTCTCTCCTCTATAAAAGGTAGAATACCCACCCCTTATTCCTATGGTTTTTCCATCAATTAAAGTATTGGGGTATTTTAGAAAAGTAGAGACAGAGAGAAGAAGGTGAGCCAAGAATTAAGGTGTTTCTAATTAAGGGGTTTGTTCTCTCTAATCACGATGGCCAACAAAGGTACGCTATTTATTGTTCTTGAGATGTGTTGAATTCAAGATCCTGTTATATCTGTTTTTCGCATAATAGTTTTAATACAGATAAAGATTTACAGTTGGTATCAGAGCATTAGGTTTTCTGAATCAATACATCTTGGAATAAAGTCATCTTCAACATACTATTATACGTGGGTTAATGGTATTCTCGCATATCAATTTACCCTTACGGTAAATCGAGTAAATAGGTATTGTTTATAAATAGAATACTTTACGCGACTGTGTTGTTCTTCATTCTTCGAATGGAACAGAACAATTTTATAGAATTCAATTGCCTTTTAATTGCCGTCATTGATTCACGGGCTAGCAATTGAAGATAGTAAATCCATGTAGTTGTTTTATTGATTGCTATTACTTTGAACAGTATTGAACATGATCTTGATCTCGCATTGTTTATTGTTCTTCGATCAAAGTTCACAAGAACCACTATAGTTGTTTTTGGTAGAGGGAGCATAGTAATTTTATTGCTTTGAAACTAATGTTATGGCTGCAGTGCCGATTAAAGTTATACTCGGATATGATTAGTCCTTACGGTGAACCCAGTAGATAATCATCATTGTAAATTAATAAAAGATTTGAATACTATTGCGTCGCTCTTTCGGATCGGAAAGGAATTGTTTTATCTCATTTATGCCATCATTGACTTGCGGGTAATACAGTAGTATAATCTGTAACTACTTGCTTTTGTTGGTTGCTAATATTTCGGTAAAGAAGGTTCTCGACACGGCATTTAATTATTTTCAACAAAGTTCATAGGTACCCTTTGTGATTTTTAAAGATCTAAATTGCCGTACTGGATATTGCTGCATGGAGATTATTAGTTTTACTCCTTTGCGCAACTAACAATTCACCTTCGGTATATATTATTATATTGATACTGTTTGCATATGGTGATTTGGCAAATCAGTTTATGGTAAATTGATTGACTGGAAAACATATACACGTTTTGTAATGTATGTATGAATATTATTTTCGTTATGGCTATATATGGTCAATAATAGAGATAAAAGTTATGATCACATGCTTACAATAAATTAATCTATTTTGTCAGATTATGTTTTCTGCAATAATGTATGATTACTTTGAAGTATTTAATCGGGAAAGTTTTTCTATTACTGTGTTATTGTATTTGTGAGAGTTATGATTATATTGAATGTCATTGAACGGATTATCAATCACATAAAAGAATACTTAGTTGTAGTAGTGATTGAATAAAAGAATGACATCCGCATAACTCGAATAAAAGAATAGAGTATATCATTGGTTAGTTTAATATTCATAGAAATTACTAATTTGGCAGTCACCAAAGTGGCCTAGGTTAGTGAAACTTATAAATATTAAACTACATCAAAGTTTTGTTAAAGGGTAACAATTAAGTCAATGATATTCTCGATTGCAGTCATAATTATAAGAATGAGACTAGGCCCAAAGGAGAGTCACATTTAAATAATTATGAACTGGGTAGGGTGAGTAATTTATGCAACGTAGCGAGTTAGGATTGGATATCCAAAGATAACATGACTAACTTGATAAGCTGTATAAACTATTTAGACCTACTTAGGTGATTATGTTGCACCTAATTAATGAGTGAACAATAGGTATGCTTAGGTTTCGCCCAAAGGAGGACCTAGGTGATGTCAATAGTTCATCATTATAAATGTTTACAATTCTCAAAGTTTCTTATTAAGTATTGTCCTATTTTATTTCAGTTACAGTTCATGTTTCACTGTACTCTCATGCATCCAATGTTCCAACCCTCACTGGACCAAATTTTTCGGAATGGTCTGAGCATATTCAGTTCACACTAGGTGTATTGAACCTTGATATGGCTTTACTTGTTGAAAAAACCTACGGAAATTACTGATGAAAGTTCCGAGGATCAAATGTTCAATTTTAATTTACGGGAAA